>OX155894.1:25794530-25797030 GCA_944588485.1 Phosphuga atrata | reverse complement strand
CTGCACTGATGAGAGATAAATCTCGAAACGCGTCTGCAGGTGGCTCACTTACTTAAGTTATAGGAAAGACATCATCTTAAAAACAATGTTATTTTTATGGTTTTTGTTGAGTGGCACGAAGGTGGACTTAAAGCTATTAAATAACTGACAAATTTCACATGAGATTTGTTTTGGTAGTCCTAAAAAGACTCAGTGATTTTTTATAGAGTTCCGGAAAGGTTGAGAAAAGATGATTTATATATTCAGGCTGTGTTCAGATTGTTTTGAGTTTTTAGATTTTTTAATACAAAGTAAAACCAATGCCAAATTTTGTTTTCCCATACTTTACAGATTTCATTAGTTCAAGAAAAATCTTATTTCGATGACTAATTTACTCAGAATAAGTGATGCACATTACTGTTATTGCACACACGGTGTGCAGGCCGTCCTATAGCTTCGGAATTCAATTGCACACACAGTGTGCAATCGGTCTAGAATGGGTTAATGAGTTCTGGGATGCACTGTTTACCACTTAAGAAATGAATGAGGTCAGCCGTGTATAGAGAGAAAAGAGTCGGGGCAAGCACGCTGTCCTGTGAAACACCAATATTAATATACACTGGTTCCGATGCGATGCGTCTGTTATGGAGGAATGCTTGGAATCATCTTCCCACTTTCCCCCTGATACCATACTTCTGTAACTTATCCATCAATATCTCATGAGACACGCAGTCGAAGGCCTTCGACAGGTCGTTAAAGATCCCGACCGCGAGACTTTGTCTATCTTACTAAGAACCTTATTATAGAACGAAAGAATTGCCGTCCATGTGGATTTGTTTTTTCTAAATCCATGTTGTTCTTATGGCATTATGTTAGCTCCAGACTGGAGCTGCATAAAGCATAGATTGCGATTGCGAGACCGAGCACAATAGCCTCCTTTTGCTGCTTCTAGGACCTCCCACTCCCATTTGGAATGAGCCTCTCTAAGGTAGCAGCCGTTTTGAGAGCCTTGTCAGCAGCCTTCATCATATGTTGCTTGAATGAGAGGCTTTTGTCGATTACAACGTTCAGGTATTTTATAGAATATTTCGCTATTATTCTGCGCTGCGTCTCTTAATTGAAAGGTGATAGGGTGTATGTGCTTCATTTCCATCCATTCGTCCACTAACTTCATTTCAATGTTTGCTCTGCAGTTACTCCCTTTTCGGTTTTCCCGCACACCACTAGTACCAGATCATCTCAAAATGCGATGGTTTCCACATCATAGAGAATGTTGCACAATGTAGGACCCATGACTGAACCCTGCGGAAGCCCACTATAGATATCACGCTCAACTGTTTCATTGTCTGATTCCATGATGATTTTGAGGTTCTGTAGGTAACTGCGAAATATGAGAAGTAGATATGGAAAGCCACTCGACGTCACTTGGATATTTTGCCAACATGCCGAGTTGAATGCATTTCTTACGTCTAAAGTTAACTAGGCGCAGATCTTTCTGGTTCTTAGCGTATCCACTCTGGCTTCCTCAGCAACCCCGAGAACCTTTCTGATGGCGTCATCTGTAGATTTTCCTTCTCCAAAGCCATATTGTCTTTCAGAGAAATAAGTTTAAAAAAAAAATTATCAGAGCATTTATAGTGATGAATTGTATTAGTCTTCGCTCCATGCTTTATTCAAGGATTTTGGCTACTTCAAATACTAGGGATATTGGTCGATAGTTGATCAGATTTGTTTTTCCTCTTTTTTGTGTACAGGCACAATAACAGATCTTTTGAGAATAGCTGGATATATCTCACTGTTAAATGAACAATTTACCAAATCTGTAATTTGGAGAACAAGACCACATTATTTTGTAATATGGCATGGGAATATATCTGGTCCGCAACTGGATTTTTTCTTCAGATTATGAAGAATTTCGGACATTTCGGTGACATTTGCGGACATTTGGTGAAGTTTTCAAGACACTAAAGGTTTCTTATAGATAATATAATTCTCTACAAGTTTTATTTCAAACATTTTTTTAAATTTCGCTTAGCTATTGTCGCATTTTTGAGACAAGAAAAATTAAAAACAAAACCAAGGTTTTGACATTATTCAAAGCTGATTATTACAAATTTATCGGTATAAAAATCACTAGTTAATGAACTTTATTATAGAAAATGTAATTATTTGCAAGTTCTCTTTGAAATAACTTTTTAAATTTTGCTTAGTTTTCATGTAATATGGATATTTTTCCATCATTTTGATGTCTGGTGAATATGATTATACAGGTTACAGTATTAGGTAAAAATGCGGCAATAGTTTAAGGGGTTTTTCCTCGACCTATTCTAAGAATATTTAGTCTTATGGTGACTTTTGAATGAAACGCCCTTTGTTTAGTAGATGCAGGGTGAACAAAATTTGCGACAGTAACAACATTTTATTATCAAAAAAAAAATGTATTATCAAAAATCTGTGTCAAGAATTGAGGGATTAGAACTAATGTTTGCAAAAGCCATTACCATAACGCAATACATGGACG